>JAUNZO010002298.1:0-44420 GCA_031894775.1 Chloris gayana
TTGTCACACCCTACTTTTCATTTCCTTAATAAACTATTTTTCTCTATTATTATATACTAGAAAAAGGGCTATAAAAATTTTTTTCTTAAATAAATCATAACTAAAATTAATGCATTCATAGCATCATGGCATGTAGCATTTTTTTTCACGTATTGTAGTTCAATTTAATTTTCCATGCAACCTTTAGAGGCTTAAGGAAACCAAATAAATAAAACAAATAAATAATTAAAGGAAACAAAACCCCCTAAACCTCCTCGGGCCCAAATCCCCCTCTCCCCTCTTCTCCCTTTCTCTTCCCCGGCCCAGGGCCCGACCAAGCAAGGCCCACCCGGCCTCTTTCCTCCTTCTTCCTCCTACCTCCACCCCCAAATGTCGCCGCCCCCAATCTTCTCCCCCGTTCGAATCCCGCGCCCCGGAAGCCCTCCCGCTCGCACCCGACCGCCGCGCGTGATCACCGCCCCCTCTTCTTCCCCTCCCCCGCGTTAGCACGACGGAATTGATGTCCAATCAATGCAAATTAAACACGGGCGCCATCACCGGAGAAACGGCCGCCGCACGCCGCGCCGGCTCGCCTAGACCCCCTCCTCTCTATAAAACCCGGGCCACGAATGCCCCGCAACTTTTCCCCCTCTCGCACTCGAGCTCCCCTGCTCCCTCCCACGCCGCCGCCGCCGCCGGTGACCCGCACGCCGCCCGTTCGGTCGCAAGCACGCCCGGCCGCTCCCGTCCTCGCGCGACCCGCGGACGGTGTTCCCCACCACCCACCGCCTCCGCCAGGACCGACGCAAGCGAGAAAAGAGCACCGACGAGGACGCGCGACCCCGCCGGACCTCACCACCCCGACCTCGCCGCCGTCGACCCCTCTCCGGCCTCCCCTACTCACGCGCAAGCACCCGGTGAGAATCCCCGTGTGCTCCTCTCTCGTTTCCCCTTTTCGCCGTTTCGAACCGAGCCACCGGAGCGCCGTTCCGGCGAGCTCCGGGCGCCGCCAATGGCGCCACCGCCCCCGATGGCCGCCGGCCGCCGCCCACCTGGCCCGAGCTCCTCGCGGCCGTCCGATTTGAAGCCGAGGGCCCGCAGTTAGAAGGGGCTCATACCCCTTCATAATCGGTCCACCGTGGACCATGGACCGCGGGTCCACGGGGCCATGCACCCGGTCCACGGAAATTTAGATTTATTTTAATTCGTTTATTCCCTGGATAATGATGCATTTACAAAATAACCCCCGGCGAATAATTTAATTAAATATAGGTCCCGTTTTTATGCATAATAGCCCCCGTTTAACATTTTATTTACAACCTAGCCCCTGTTTTAGTATAAGACGTAGCTTTTACATTCTAACCCCTGAATTTAATTAAAATTACACGCGCATGCCCCTGTTTAAAGGAAAATTTACGCGTTACCCCTCCAAGTCTATAGTTAATTGCGTTTAGGTCCACTGCAGCTTGTTTTTAGCGTAACTTTTGATCCGTAGCTCCAAATTAAGTGATTCTTGCGCCAAAATTCTCGTAGGAACATGTACTTTGCATTTAGGGCATTATCATACTGTTTATTACCTTGTTGCATGCTCTGTATTAATTTATTGCTATGCTTTGTATGTTCAGACGTGATACGCGTATAGTTGAGAACGTCCCGGAGCCGCAAGAGTACGAGGATCTGCAGAATCAAGAGTTTGAAGAGTTTGAGCAGCCACCACCGTACGATCAAGGCAAGTGCCCTTGACGCATTTTGTACCTATTTACTGTCTATTCTATCACATAGTGTAGTAAATGCATGTTTAGATAAAATTGATGAATGCCTATGCTAGGACCTCCTAGTGTTGATTGTTCCTGTATTCCTTGTCACCATGGACGTAGATTTTGGGGATAAATGGGTAGAATTGCTTAGCTTGCTAATTTATTATGCTCCGGGCCATTGTTAATCTTAAATGCCACTCCTTTACATTTTCTCGCATGATGAATGATGGACCGGATTAATTAGAAACATGGCATAGGGTTTTGGGTGAATGGTTGGGGGGCTACGCCCGGGTGTACCGGTAGTCCCGTGTTTGTTATCACCCGAAACATAAGGACCGGTTCTCGGAGCGATAATCCATGCTAAACCGTACGACCCACGAGCCAAGTATGGGCGCGGCTTGGCGTAGTATACGGTAGATGCCGGTGGAGTACGCGCGAAGGAGAGAGGGCGTGGTCGGGGAGTACCGGCGATCCCGGGGGAGGTGTGGTGAGGAGACAAGGTCTCACAACCATCCGGCTCAAGGGAAGGAAGCCACCCGATGGCGGGAGTACACGTCGGGTGAGTGGAAATCCTAGTGGGCGCGTACAAAGCCTGGAGGACACCGTGAACCGTCTTGGAGGTGATCTCTTGGCCACACACCCCGGAAGTGTGTTACGTGTCCGATGGCATTGGCATAATGGAGACTTTAGTCCACCTAACCTTAGGGGACGAAATCACTTCCTCGTGGGGAAATGTGTACAACCTCTCGCAGAGTGTAAACCGTCATGACAGCCGTGCTCACGGTCAAGAGCGGCATGGACCCTCACTTGATTAGGGGACAAAAGGGCGGGATGGTGAATGGTGATAGGTTGAACCCGTGATACTTAGCGGACCTCATTAAAGATAGTAATTAGGATGCTTAATTAAAACCTGATTAGATAGGTGCTTTCTCGCATTAACCCCAATAATAGCCTTCCTTATCTATAGCCACATGTCATTCTTTCCCACACTTGCCTGAGTACGACATGTACTCACACTTGCTATATCCTACGTTGCTTGCTCGGCTCCGGGAGAAGGTTGGGAGTCGTATGAGGGTCGGGACCGGGAGTACTAGGCGGGCGATCCACCGGTCGATGCCCGTGGCGTCATGGGTGTCTACGTTAATTTACTTCATTTGTGATGTACTACGTTAGACCTACGGGTCGTGCTGTAATAAAGATGGATGATACAATGTAATAATTCGAGGATATGGTTATTTATATTGTTTATCATTAATGATGTCGCGTATGTGTGATTTAACCGATCCCGGCACACATACGTTAGCATCCATTTCATCTCTCGGAAATGGGTGTGACGAGAAATGGTATCGAGCCATATCGGTCGTAGGACGCCGACCTAGCTAGAAATGGACGAACTCTAGGAAAATATGTACCTCATATACTTTATTTATGTAAACTATTTTCGAAAATTATATCCCCTTGTTATATATTCTTGTTTTATTGCTTTATCATTTATATGCTTTTAATTGTTTAAATTTTTATCTTATTTCTTCACTCTTCAACTTATAGATGGCACGCACCAAGCGGACCGCACGCAAGAGCACTCTGGAGGAACCCGTGAACCGCCTTGGAAGTGATCTCCTGGCCACACACCAAAGGAAGTGTGTAAGTGCTTGGCCGGCACGGGCATAATGGAGACTTTTAGTCCACCCGGCAACAAAGGGATGGAATCACTTTCTCGTGGTGAATTGTGTACAACCTCTGCAGAGTGAAAAGCTGTCATGACGACTCGTGCTCACGGTCAAGAGCGGCATGGACCCTCACGCGGATTAGAGGGATGGTAATGGTTTGGATGCATGGTTCTCGGGAAGGAAACATGCGTGGTTTGGATAATTGATGGATCTATGGAGTTACATCACATAGTAAATAGCTCGCTTAATTAATGAACTAGACATAGGTGCTTCTATGCCTTAAACCCCGTGTTAGCCTTTCTTGATCGGCCAATCATGTCATACTTTCCCCACTTGCTGAGTACGTAATGTACTCATACGTTTGTTGCCTCTATTTTTGCATCATGCCACAATTCGAAGTGAAGGTTGAAGTACATCATTCAAGGAGACGATGAAGTGGTGGTCTAGGCCTCGCGGTCTTCCGATCGACTTCCTGTGAGAGTCGAAGGACGCTAACGCTTAGTATAATTTCCGCTGCAATTAATGTAATCTTTTACTTTAGACCTACGGGTCCTTGATGTAAGTATTTAATAAATTAATAAAGATATTGTTCTTTTATCACATAATTTGTCCTGTTGCGTGAAAAATTGATCCTGGGCACGCATACGGATGAATCCGATTTCGGTTATTGAAATCGGGTGTGACAAAATTCTTTGTCGTGGACATTGACTTTGATTACAAGTTCTCGCCATGAAAATCAGCACGTGACGTGTACGTGCTTAGTCATCACCAACCGAGAGAAAAAAAACACTTATCTTGTTATCCAGGCCATTGCACTCGGCACGAAAAGTCGAAAAGCAAGACAAAACGGCGCCAGGCGGCTACCGCCCAGCCGGACCACCACCGCATCGATCATGCGTCACGTTCACATTTCGCAAAACGATAGCCGGGGGACAACATCATTTACCGCGCTAGTGCGCACAGAACGCGTTGCCTTGCGCCCTTGCTTCCCCATCCCACGGTCCCACGCGAATTTTCAGTAATCACTTGGAACAAAAACTTGCCACATACACACAGGAGTACTTACATTAGCGTGCCGGACCTCATGGACGCCACCGACAAAGCTTAAGATCTTATTTGGACATAAAGTTTTTTTAAAAAAAAGAGAAATACTAGGTTTTGTAAAATATTTTGGTTTTAGAAGGTTTGGAGGTATTTCGTTGTAACAGGTTTTGCAGTTAAAACTATGATACTGGTAAAAGTGCAACTATTTTAGAGTTTTAAGTACTCCATTCCTGACCTCTTTTTTTTAAATCATGGTTTTGTTTGACAATAACTTTTAAACCATGATTTCTTGATACTTCGATTTTGAAAAAACTATAACATCCAAACAGGGTCTAATTCTGGTACAATGAGCAGCATCTAACGTGCTCTGTACCCTTGCAGGCGACACGACTCCAATGTCTAGTCACACAATTATAGTAATGTAATTCATATACGTACATGGTAAGCACTTCTCAGATGGCAGGAACCTTGTTCCGTTATAATAAAAAAAGCACTTCTCAGATGAGCATGGCACATTGCGCACTAACTGGCTTTTCCTGCTTCATCGTTATTGTAGTTCAAATGAGCGACGATTTGTCCTACTATTAACGATTTGTTCTCACAATGACATGAAGCCTCCAATTTTTCTTGTATGTTATCTATACTGCAAGCAATTGCTTTTATTATCTTTTTGTTTAAATTTAAGACTAATTATTGAATCATATTTGTGTTATACAAGGAGGAGGATGACGTGGAGGATGTTGAGACAATTTTATTTCCCAAAAGCGCAGAGGATGACAACAATTAGTGAATTAGACATGTCGTGTGAAACAATTATTACTATTAAATAAGTGATTTATTTGCTAGTAGTGAATCTCGAGAGAGCGGTTTGTGTCAAGTATATGGACTATTCACTCCGTTCCAATTTGTAAACATTTCTAGAATCCCGAGGAAGTAATAGTCAAGAGAGAAAATGTCATATATACCTCTTATTTTACGAGTACCTCATCAATTCCTCACCCTTCCAAGCAACCCATGAAGTTTTGTCATATTTCTAGAAATACTTACATTTTGAAACGAAATTTAAATGCTTAGAATGCTTATATAAAGGAATAGAAGGAGTATTAAGTTCTTATGAAATGTTAAATAACTGGTTCATTTGCTAGTACGGACTATTAAGATCGAGTGTTACTCTTATTGGTCTGATAAGTGATAACTATTTTGAGAATGGGTGTGTTCGTTTTCTGGGGTCTAAATTTTATAGCTGTCACATCAAAAAGAATCTTAGTATCTAGGAGTACTAAATAAAATTTCATTATAAAATAAATTACAGCCCTAGACTAATTTATGAGATGAATCTAATGAGGTTAATTAAGTCGTGATTAGAAGACAGTTACTGTAACATCACTTTAGCAAAACATAGATTAATTAAGCTCATTAAATTCATCTCGAAAATTAATACCAATCTGTCAAAGGGTTTTGTCATTAAATTGATCGTCGAAATATTCATAAATAATAAGATTCTCTTTGATGTGACAGCGCTAAATTTTAGAGGGCAGAAAATGAACATAGCCAATATATACATATGCTTTGCTGCTTTTAAATGTGCTAAAATAGTTAAAATGATCACCTGTCATTCGAGTCTAACGAGTTACCGAACAGTTCGCAAGCCTTCACGGCTCGGCTTATTAAGGTAACGAGCTAAAAGAAGGCTTGGCTTGATTCGTTAATGTTACGAGCTAGAGTCAAGCCGAGACCGAGCTTGCTTCGAGCCGAGCCGGCTCACGGCCTTCGAGCTTTTTTGCAGCCCTATTTACAACCGTCCTGTAGCTGCAATGGTACCAGTGCACTAGTACAAGGGATCAAGTACAGTGTGATTTACATGATGCCTTTGCTGAGTTGTGAGCTGAAAATACTAGAGTTACCGGTAGCAACTTGATGACGCTTATCCACTAATAATCTGATTCTCCATTGCTCTTATCGATCGCCATCAAAAGACGCCGGCAAGTAGTGTGCCTTGAAGATCCTCCGCCATGAAACACGCCGTGCAAATTGGAGTAGCTACAGTACAGATTGTCGTCATGCCGTTTGAGCGGAATCACTGTGGATGATGTGTCCAGAAGACCTAAAAATTCCAGCACATTCACATCCACTAGACTGGTGGTATAGCGCTCAATAAGGTATCAGAAAACTGTAATCGAATTTCAGGACAATGTTTTGTTTGTTTACAAAGTCAATCTATCGTGGGTGCGGGCTTCAGGGATACTATGGGTGTGTTCGTTTTACGGGTTAAATTTTAGAGTACATTACGTAAAAAGAATCTTATTATTTAAGAGTATTAAATAAAGTTTAATTATAAAACAAATTACAGGCTCCTAGACTAATTTACGAGACGAATCTAATGAGGTTAATTAAGTCGTGATTAGAAGACGGTTACTGTAGCATCACTTTAGTAAAATATAGATTAATTAAGCTCATTAGATTCATCTCGAAAATTAGCACCAATCTGTCAATAGGGTTTTGTCATTAAATTGATCAAAATATTCATAAATAATAAGATTCTCTTTGATGTGACAGTGCTTAAATTTTAGAGGAGAAACGAACACACCCTATGATGATTAAGCTGCCTCATTTGCACATGCTGGGAATATGAAATTTGTGGTGGCCTTGAGACTGCGGTACTAAACACTATGAGCAATTACTTTGTGCAAGTCCTGAAGTCCCGTTTCAGCAGCAGTTTTACCATTCAGTCTATCCTCGTAGTAATCGTCTCCACTCCATGGAGATCCTCAGTCGTTGGCGCAGCAGCTTTTATAATCAGAGTTTCAACAAGAACAGATGAGGTTCTTCGGTATATCTGAGTACACGGGAATAGTTCATGGAGACAGAGTGAGCAACGCCCAATCCCAGATTGTTGGTACTCCAGTTGCTTGATAGTAAGTTCGTTTCCCTCCTCTAAAATTTAGCGACTGTCATATCAAAGAGAATCTTACTATTTATGAATATTTCGATCAATTTAATATCAAAACCCTTTTAGAGATTGATGCTAATTTTCGAGATGAATCTAATGAGCTTAATTAATCTATGTTTTGCTAAAGTGTTGCTACAGTAACCGTCTTCTAATCACGACTTAATTAACCTCATTAGATTCGTCTCGTGAATTAGTCTAGGAGTCTATAATTTATTTTATAATTAAATTTTATTTAAGTATTCATACATATTAAAATTCTTTTTGATGTGACAGCTATAAAGTTTAGACGCAGAAAACGAACACACCCTTCCTGAAAGAAGTTCCTCCCTGCACAACTTGCCTGAAAATAACTCAAGCTGCACGGGGATTGATGCTTCAACGCGCAACAGCAAGCACATATTTCGACGCCCGGGGAGCAGCGTTCCTTGACAGATACCGGCTCTGTTTGTTAAAATGAATCCATGCCATGCCCGCTGGCAAAATTATGGAGCGCGGTGCCTCTCTGTCGCAAGCGACATTGCTGTTCCTCCCATAACACTCGTCTTCCGTGTGTGCCGGTCCGGTAAACTGAACCAACAAAAGACGTGGGCGCAGCAGAGAACCTGTACCATACTGCCATTGCCCTTGTACCAAAACTCTCAATCTCCTTCCCGGAATGCAGTTCTGAGCATTTTAATCTGAGTTTCTGACATGCCTTGCCTTGAGTTGCTCCCGTAGTATATCGACGGATGCGGTGGGGCTTCAGGAGAAGAGGACGACGAGCGAGCCGTTCCTGGCGGCCGCGCAGACGGGGCACGCGTCCACGGCGGCCTCGCACGCTTGGCATAGGCACAGGTGCCGGCACGGCAGCAGCAGCACGCACGCCTCGCCGCCGCCGCACGCCTTGCACGATGCCCGTCTGAGCCTCGAGCTCGCCGCCGCGGCGCCGCCGTCCGCCGCCTCGAAGCAGCAGGACTGCGCGTCCTCGGCGTCGCCCTCGGCGGCCGCGCACGGCGACGCCTGGTGGTGGTGGTGGTGGAGCAGGAGCTGGTCGAGCGTGGCGCGGAGCCCCGCGGCGACGGCCTCGTGGCTCCTGGCGACGCCCGCCCACGCCTGGCACTCCGCGGCCGCCTGCCGCGCCCTGTCCTCCAGCTCCGCGTTGCGGCGGAGCGCGCGGCCCAGCTCCGCCTCCGCCGCGCGCAGCCGCCCCGAGGCCGCGCGCTCCGCGGCGGCCAGCAGGGCCCGCGCGTGCCGCCGCCGCGCGTCCTCCAGCCCCAACCGCATCCGCACGCTCTGCAGGAACACGAACCACCATGAATCAGTCGGCCCTTCACTTTCCACCAACCAAGGCCTCGATTCCGGCCGATCGACGGCAGTACTTGGTCGCGTACCTCGAGCCTGATGAGCGCGTCGATCTCGGCGTCGAGATGACTGCACGTCCGCGACGGGAGCAGGAGGCCGCCACCGGGACCGTCCGCCGCCGCGACATCGGGCGCCGGCCTGCCGCTGGTGGACGCCACCGCAACACCGAACGGCGCCTGCGCCGCCCTCCCCTGCATCACCGCCGGGACCGGGACAGGTTGCAGAGCCGCGCGGTGGCCCTCGACGACAAAACCATCCGCCACGCGCGCGCGCTTCCTCGGCGGGTCGAACTCGACCCCGTAGTAGCCGCCGCACGTCGAGGTCGCTGCGCGGGAGGTCGCGGAGCAGCGTCGTGTCCGGCACCGTCCCCGCCGGCGCGCCGCACCGGGCGAACTCGTCGAGGAACATCGCGGCATCGTCGGCGGGCCGGAAGGGGTGAGAGAGGTGCCGCGCCTGGACGGCCATGGCCGGCGCGCGCCGCAGGGAAGGGCGAGGGGAGGAAGGCGATGATGGTGATGATGATTACAGCATATGTCCTAGTGGGAACGATGCGGTCCGTCCGGGTTATATATACGGCGTGGTTTGGGAAAGCAAGGAGAGCATGACTCCGCTGTGGGCGGGGTGCGACAAAAGTGGGTCCTCCTCGATCCGGCCGGGCCGCCGCGTGGGGCCCACAGGGGAAAAGGCATGGCAACGGGTTCCGCTCCGCCACGGGTGTGAACGTGACGTCCCCTCTCCTGGTTTTGGTTATCGTCTTTCGCTTCTTTTTTCGTTTTGGCGATCACACGAAATGGGTGTGGGGAAATTTTACCTGGGCGCGTTGTGTTGGTTGGGTCGGGCTGGACGGATACGGTTTGTTGGGTTTCCGTCTTGTCTTTCGGTTGGTGGTGAAAAAGTTGATGGCGTAGCGTGGTAGTAGTAGCGGCAGCCAACGTAATCGTCTCTTGGGGTGACGGAGGATCTGTCATCAGCACTAACCTCTCCATTGATGGTGAGAACGTCAATGGAGGAGCTGTTGCTTCCTTCAGTCAAAGTCCACGCGCGCGCCAGAGACAGCTAGGAGTAGCCACCGCGCCCGGAGATTTGCATCGAGCGGTGAAAACGCTCGGCAACTTCTACGAGGCGCCGTGCGGCGCGCTGCACTGGCTGGTGGGACGGCGAATCTGTCAGTTTCAAACTCGCGGTTGCACGTCTCCGGACAACGCCAAGTGAGTTTTCAAAGGATTATTAGCGGTGATGCCCCGGCAGCGGACGGGAAGGGAAGGGGGTCTCGCGTTCAACGCCACCCGGTTGTTGGCAAGTTTGGAAAATCGGTCACACTGCCTGCCAAGGGACGGATCACCAGAGAGATGGAGATGGCAGGGTGGCGTGGTGGTGGTTCATCAGGAACGCAGCCTGCGTCTCCCACATGCATGCAGATGCGGCTGCCCTGGCCGTGCCCGATCTGAGCGAGTGACGCTGGGTCAAGAACAGAAAGCGGGCATCTTCTGCGGCGGAATCGTGGGTAAATTCAGCACCCACCACCACCCCTTATTTCCATGCGCAGGCCGTCGTACTCGTACGAACGCACGCTAATTATGTCGATCTGGTCAGTGCCTGAAGCTCTGATAATGTCCGTGGACCGTGCATATGCTTCTTCCCAGCCCAGCGGACGCGTCCACGCACAAAACACCAACCAACCACGAATACAGTACAGTGGCATACTAGCGCGCTGCGGCGTTCGTACAAACAGACGCACTGCTGTACTTATTGGGTAAGGCTTGATGAATACAGTACTAAGCACGATCACTTGCCCGCGATTAATGCGTGAAGGGGCAGTTATAAAGCGGGCGTGTCGGTGGCAATGTGTGCAGCGCGAGACGGCCCACAGGAAAGGCGTGATGATCCGGTCCAACTAGACGCATGTTCTGTAGCCATCGCATGAATTTCGGCAGGCTAGTCCTGTGCGTGCGTGGGGCAGTGCTGCCTGCCCCGTCCCTCTGGTTTCCCCTGCTCCTCTTCCTGATCGAGCAGGAGGCCGCGGGGCGTCAGAGCTCAGAATCACGGCATGCATGGCGCGGCCGCAGCGTGAACAGAACACAGGCCTGTCAAGCGTCCGATTGGGGTACTAGCTGTGGTTGCGGGACGACGACGGTGACCGTCTCGCCAGTCGCCACCAGTGTGTTCATTTCCTCGAGTCTAAATTTTAGAAGCTGTCACGTTATAAAAAAATTTATTATTTAAGAAGTATTAAATAAAGTTTAATTATAAAACAAATTACAGCGCTCATAGGCTAACGAATCTAATTAGGTTAATTACGTCGTGATTAGAAGACGGTTACTATAAAGCATCACTTTAGCAAAATATAGATTAATTAAGCTCATTAGATTCATCTCGAAAATTAAGCACCAATCTGTCAAAAGAGTTTTGTTATTAAGTTAATCGAAATATTTATAAATAATAATATTCTCTTTAATATAACAGATCGCTAAATTTTAGAGTGGAGGAAACGAACACACCCCAAGCACCGATCGCAACATCCGGTATCACGCGCAGATCGAGCCAGAGACCACGCTGGCTTGGACCTTGGTTGCAGGTCCCCTCGTTCCCGCGAATCGATCTGCGACGACGATGATGGCTTGGCCACTGCGTTCCATGCCAATACTTCCGCCGCGGGCCCGCCACGCCACCCGCCTCGCTTCGCAGATCGGAAGCACGCACCGTACGTGTGGTGTGGTGTGGTATCTCATGCAGTTCTGCTGGCACCTGTCGTTTGGTGGAGGAAGTACTATGGAGGCGTGGATTACTTTCACTTTTCTGTGCCGGCGCCTTGCAGCAGCAGTGATTTTCCCGGCCATGCGTCTACTCCGACGGTGTACCGCCCGATACAGGCGTAAACAGTGTGGCTGTGCCTCCCTACCTGCTGGAAAAGCTGTTCATGGCCCGAGCAACGTCGCTGTGAACGTGATACAGTCCGGTGAAAAACAAGGTGTACTCTCCGGTACCACTGTGGTCGTATCAACGGCGACAGTGGAAGCAACCAGTGGTTGGTTCCTGTGTCTTTAAATGACGAGAAAAAAAAGAAGATTTACGCTGTGCTGGCACCGTACAGGATGCACCGTAGTTGGCCCGCCTCCCCCTGTGGATGGATACGTATACTTCCGCCCAAAAAACGAACTGTAGGAGACAACATTTGCTTATGTACTACTACTGTAGTATCAATCCATCACGTCCTAATAAAATTGACTTCTCATTTCCTAGCGATGATGGCTCAATATCGCCCCTACTAGTCAGGCATCCGGCCATGTGTCCGCCACAGTTGGCTAGTACACCTCTTCCTTGTGTCACAACCGTCCGTCGAGATGCACACGGGCCACGTACACACACCAGGTCACGCCAACGCCGTGATGGGCACCGCAGTCTACCGGGCCATGCCTCGAATTCTCGACAGACTCTGACATATGTATTGCTGGCCTAGTGAATCCTTGATGAGTTTTTTTTTTTTTCCAATTAAGCTGCTGCGATGCTATAAACTTCAAATGCGTATGCATGTATCTGCTCGGCAGACAGAGACGAGAGAACCAAACAGTGGCAACGACGCGTGGAAGAGTCGTCCGAGCAAGAGGACCCGTCCGGGCACGGCTGCAGTGCGCGCTAGGGTAGGGGTCAAAAAGATGGTGACCCCGCCGCGGGGGACGCAGCGGTCCGCAAGCACGGCTGCTGTTTGTTGCGTATCGCGTGGGGGACGGTGCGCGACCACGACCGCTCGGCAAGTTGCAACAGTATCACCAGGGCCGGGCTGTGTGCCATGAGCCCATGATTCAATTCAACGACGACGACGACGACGCGGGGAAAAGGCCACGAGCGGTGCTTTGATGGCATCTCTGTGCCGTGCGCGGTGGGGCGCCGGCCGGCCGGCCGAGCAAGGCACGGCCACATGCGCCCCCTCTCCGCCTGCCTGCTGCTGTGTGGCGTGCACCAGCTACATGCGCGTCTGTGTGCGACCCGGCCGGCCGGGCAGGCAGGTGGGTGGAGTGTGAAACCCCAATAATCGCCGGCGAAACCTGCCTGGTCCGGAAGGAAGGTCACGGCGAGTCATTTACTACTACCGTGACCCGGCAGATTAAAGTAAGTGACAATGACAGCGGTTTTCCACGGGCATGACCTGGGAGGAGACGCCGCCGGCAGTTGCCAACTAATTAAACCTCTCTGATTACCCATTACTTATCCCGGTTGTGTGTGTTCGGTCTACGTGACGTGAGTGATAGACCGGAGAAATTGGTTGGGCATCTTTGGCCAAGTCATCCGGCACCCACTGGCTGAACACCTAGCACACTACTAACTAATACACGCATCAGATAAAGACAGATTATATATGTTATCGGTGATGGCGCCTATTCGAAACTACTACTAGTATCAGAGAGCTAGCTACATCGTGCACGTCGTACTCAACCTCGCACTACGATTTCCCTCAACGTCCACGTCGCGGAGGAAAGCAACGTAACGGCTAGCTAGCTAGTGTATATCCTCTAGCACTACCGTGTGTGTGATGTGTTTCTGGCGGCCACATTTTTCAGGCCGGCCACAGACCACAGTACAAGACAGTGTGAAAACGCTGGAACGCACACCAGTCCCGGTCGGTGTCGTTGTACTGCTGCGCGATCAGGATTTCGGGACGGGTGGCTAGCCAGTGCCGTGTGTCTCCACTTGCAAGGCCGTTCTGTCACCCTCTCCCCCCGCGTCCCCTGTCGTGACGTGATGATTTCGATGTGCTTCTTCATCCAGCCGTCGTCATTAAACAAGTAGTAGTAAGAGATTATCGAGAAACAAATCCAACTTTGCCAAACCGAACTGCAACGAAGGCCCTAGTGTTCCTGCTAAGACGCCTAGCTACTGATGCGTTACTGGCAGGTCATTCCCCCGCCACATCTCTCAATCACCTTTTTCGTGTCAATGTGCTACTCTTTCAGTGAAAAGAACACATCGTATATCACTTTGTGAAAGTAAAGAGGAATGTTGTTTCGTGGAATCGCTAGGAGCGCAGCCGTGGGTCCATCACTTTTGCGAGACAAAACCGTGACCCTGACGTGCGATGCGGCTAAATATAACCCACACAGGAACGCACGATGATGGTGCTGCCGACATGGACCCCTACGGTGTACTCGTCGCCCTGATTGGATCGGATGCCGCCCCGTTTTTTCTGCGCCGTGTACGGTGGATCGAGGTGAAATTCCAATGCGTGCTAGAGACCGGAGACCTACTCACTCCCGCGTCGCCATCGCTACTTTAATCGACCGTCTCCCGCCTAATTACGCCTACACCTGGTTTAGACTATCTGCACCGAGCTACGGGGACCGTTCCTCCAGTACCCGGATAGCGTAAAAACGCTGCACCGGGGTACTGGGAGGGGAACGGTACCCTCCCGGATGGATTCCCACGCGCCAAATATGGCGCCATACCGGACGTCCTGACGCGCCGACGTGGCGTGGGCCACGTTGCCTGTCGCGCTCCTCCCGCCATCGGCAAGAAACCGCCCGGACACGGAACCGAGAGCCCGCCGCCTCACCATGCCCGTCGACGCCATGCTCGAACGGGGAGGCGGAAGAAGGGGCGCGCGCAACCCTAGATCCGGGCCTTCGCCACGGGGAGAAGGGCCGGCGTCGGCGGCGCCTCCCACCGCGCCCGCACGCCTCGGGGCCGAGCTCGCTCGCGTCCGCCATGGCGACCGTGGGAGACGGAGCTCGATTGCGCGAGGGACGGGAGGCCGGCCGGCGGCGCGAGGGAGGCACGCCGGCGGTGGCTGCGGGGAAGGCGGAGACCGAGGGCGGCGGCGCGCGAGTGGGAGGCATCGCCGGCCGTGCGCGGAGAGGACGAGGGTGGGGTGGGCCCCGGCCGGCGCGGATCCGGCCGGCCGGCGGGCGGCGGACGCGGGGAGGCGCGGATCTTGCCGCGGCGGCCACCGGAGCGGGAGGGGCCGCCACCGGATCCGCGCCCCATCGGCCCGACGGAGCGCGCGGCGGGCGGAGTCGAGGCCGCGGGCCCGAGGGAGACGCCGTGGGGAAGAAGTGGGGAAGAAGTGGGGCGGCGTGGGGGAGAAGTGGGGGTGGTGCGGTGGGGGTAGGAGAGAAAAAGGAAGATGAAAAGGGAAAAGGAAAAAAAAAGAAAGAGGAAGAAAAGGAAAAAAATAGAAAAAATATTGTTATTTAATAAAATTTGAGTTGTTAAATTAGTTGTAAAAGATGAATAAGTGAAAAAGTAAAGAGGAAGGGAGATGAAAGGAGATGGTAGTTGGAGGTGTTGAATAAAATATTGAATAGTTGATATAGAGGATAGTTATAGAGTATGAACGGGTGCAGAAAAACTGAATATGGAGGAGAGGATCTTGTCGACTGGAATGAATATTCACTCTTAAGGATGAAAATAGAAGTATGACGAGTGCGGATAGTCTTAGTTGAGATTTGAGGTGTTTAGCTATAGCTGCTAGCTAGTAGTACTGTACTTGCCACGTGTGAGCTCTGAGAAACACATGGGCGTATATATGGCTGAAAAGAGTGATGTAATAACCAGACAAAGAAATGTCATCTCATGTCAATTTGGTGATCTCGCGTCCCCGGGCCCATTGCTACCACACTAACCCGTTACCTTTGAGTAGAAAGGCCGCCGAGTAGAAAATGATGATTTTGCCAGAAATTATTCTCTTCTCTTGCTGATGAAAGCGCTAGTACAGTTTTTCCTTTTGTGTTGACGAATAAAAATAAAAGGCTATGAATATTTACTGCTTGTGATTCGCTCAGTCGGTGTGTGAGCTGCTCTGCTGGTCCACGCACCCAGTGGACCTAGCACATAATTTCCCAGAAGAAACCCTTTTCTGTGACCTCCCATTCGCGGGCCCCACGCGGCACCCGTATCCCAAACTGGACAAGCCAGGCCCACCAGCGGCGGTCCGGTCCCGGTCCAGCACGCGCCCACGCCTGCACTGCACACGCATCCGCATCCGCATCCGCATCAGCGTCGCCATCGCGGGCACGGCGTCATGCGACTTGACGCGACAGGATCGGAATGATCAGGCCCGGCACAGAAAGCCGGGTGAAAGGAAAAGCCGAAAGCTACGCGAGATTCGTGCGCCCGTGCAGCCAGCCCTTCAATGCAACTGGTCCAGCGAGGCGGGCCCACGCGTCGTACCCGGGCCGTGCGGCGGCAAACAGTTGCGGCCACCCGCCACCGTCCGTTTCTCCGTTGCGCCGTGCGCTGCCCGTCTGAACGGGGTCGGGGCCACCGGCCACACCGTAGATACTGTACGTGAGTACGCGCTGCTGGCTGGGCCACCGCTCACCGACGTCCCGTTGCTTTCGAGGAGGCGGCAGACTTGCAGAGAAACGGGCGAAATGCGTGTACGTACGGGTAGGCAGGTAGTGCTACTAGAGGACAGAAATGGCCCGAATCGGCGACATGACTTTATGCTCGATACAGAACCGAGGTCTGGCGATTCACGCCACGACGACGGCCTAGGGTAGATCGGCCGGTGGTTGGATCGGCGCAGGTGCAATTACGTGTCTGCCTGCACGCACAATGGCAGGTGTGTTGGCGGCTAGCTGCTTGCCCGAACCAAACCTCGGTCTCGGTCACATGTGGCACGCAGCGGTACGCTCGTCGGTACAGGCAGGCGCATCATGACTTTGCTGCCTGTGTCGTATGGATCACCGGATCTCGGGTTTGGTTGACGCGTCGTCGTTTCCGGGGGACCATTTGCCGGTCGCTACCTGCACACTGGCACGCTGCGTCGTCGCTCAATCATCCGGCGCAATCAACAAATGCAGCGTCGTCTACCTCTGGCTCTCTGGTTGAATTCGCAAAAGTAACGGGTGGACGGTGCAATACTTCGCTGGTAGCAACAAGTATTTGCTGGGTATAAATCTTATTGGCAGAATGATCTGCTTAAGGAGTAGAACAGATTTTGTTTTCTCTTTAGAAATTTATTTGCAACCAGAAACATCTACTTAGTACTACAAAATAATGATCTTTACAAGGCACCTGGAAAGCAAGGCCCTCATCTGGTCCACTCAAGCAGTCAAGCCCTTTGGTATCTCTTTATATATTCCGTAGATCTGAGATCCTTTCATTATGAGCAGCAACAGTACTAGTGCCCGTTTTGGTCCGTACGCAACGCTCCTGTCACATTTGTTAAGTAGTGTGCCCCGGTCTTATTACTGTTTTATTAGTGTGCGCCGGGTACCCCCATATATGTCGCTGCGTGCACTTCTTTTGGCCGCTACCCGACGAATGAATGCACTGGTCCAAAGAAGCCGAAACAGCGCACACCCATGTGTGCAGCGTATGGAGTGCGCCCAACATTATTGTTGCTTTGCAGTTTGTGTGTACGGGTCGACGGGTTTCAATAATTTGTGAAACAGAAAAGTTCGGTCCAACTAGACTGGTTGTTCACCTCATTGTTTTGGCCGTTAAAGGTTTCATGTGCATACCATTTCCCGATCGAAGCTGAAGAAGGAAAGCTTTGTTGGTGAGCAGCAGTTTATTTGCTCCTTTCGTTTCCTGCCCGCTGATTTCTTGGTGACTATGCACGCTAGGCACCACTACTGTGTCACATCCCAAAATCCTAGTTTTGGAATGTTAACCATTTTTAATAAAATCCTTTATTTTCCCCCCAAAAAGAAAGCTAAATTGTTTGAATTTATAAATTTACCATAGATTTGTTTTATTGTGAAAGTATTTTATCTAATAAATGCATTTAACTTGTGAAAATGATTTATGGAACAAATATAATTAATTTATGAAAATAATCTTTGTTAATAAAATGCTTTTAATTGTGAAGATGGCTCCTTGAATAATTGCCTTTGATTTAATTTACAAACACATGTGATTTATGAAATGAATTTATTTAATAATAACTATTTTGCTTAAAGTATGTTATTTTGTTTGGAGTACCAAAGGATTTTGAATAAATAAAATGAGCTTTCTTTATTTGGTCAAGTTTTGGCTTTAAATGATATTTATAAATATTTTCTACAAATTCTCTTATTTTCTAATGTTAATTAATTAATTAATTAATTAATATAGGTATTATAAATTGAATGATTGCACCGATGCTTGAATAGGTTGCATTAAAGTTTATTGTGTGGAAAGGTTGTTTCAAAATTCAAATTCGAAATTGTTTAGAAACGGTTTAGACATAGAAGAGGAAACAAAAATAGAAAAAAAACAAACAACGACCGACCATGGGCCAATTACGCCTTGGCCCATCTCCTTTCCCCTCTCTCCCTGGCTCGCCCGCGACCCACCGGCCCAGCCCGCGCCCGAGCCCACCCCTAACCCTAGCTCACCGCCACCGCGCCCCGCACGCCGCCGATGCCGCCTCGACGTCCGCGCCCAACCCTAGGGCCGCGTGCCTATAAAAGGCGGATCCCGGGACCCGCGCTCCCTTTCCCCCACTCCGCCGCCGGCCCCGCGCCTCCGCATCACCTCGCGCCGCCGCGCATTGCCGCGGCCTCCGCATTCCCCGTCGACCATGCGTCCCCGCCGCCTCGCTAGCGCGCGACCCCGGGACGGTGTTCCCCGTCACCCACCGCCTCGCCAAGACCCGCGCGACGAGCGAGAGGGCGTCCAGACGAGCACGAGCCGCACCGCCGAACCACGCCACCGCCGCCTCGTCGCCGTCGAGCCCGCTCCGGCCTCCTCTACCCGCGCGCGACCCCACGGTGAGGATCCCCGTGCTCCCTCTCCATTTCCCCCTTCCGCCGCCTCGAACCAGACCACCGGAGCGCCCCCACGGCGAGCTCCGGGCGCCGCCATGGCGCCGCCGCCGCGCCAGCACGCCGCCGGCCGTCGCCGCCTCGCCGACCCGCTCGCGTCGTCCGATCGATAGCCAACGAGCTGCGATTAGATCGCACCGAATCGGTACGAGCCCGGTCCACCGTGGACCAGATGGACCACGGGTCCACGGAACCCATGCGCCGACTCACGGTTTTATTTATTTATTTTAATTCCCTTATTCCCTGGTAAATGGTAATTTTGCAAATAGACCCTCGACGTTTAGTTTAACGAATGAACAGGTCCTTATCTTTTTACATGAGTCGCCCTAGGTTTATACGTATTTGTTTTAGTCCCCGCTCGCGCTGATACTGGGATCTTTTACATTTTAGCCCCTGCGTTTCACTAATTTTGCGCGCACGTGTTTCCGTATCTAGGAAAAATTACGTGCTACCCCCCGTAGTCTATAGTTAATTACGATTAGGTCCTTTACTTTATAAAATAAGCTATAGGCTTTATTTTAATTCCGTTTTGACCCTACTCTTTTGCAATATACTTCATATTTCATTTATAAATTGATTTTTAAGCCCTGAACTATTTTGTAGTAATGTTTTAGCTATAGGACCTTTTTACATAAACACCCCTAACCTTTCCTAAAATTACGTTTTAGCCAGTGTTTACTCAAATAACACTATATCTTGTACTTTTACATAAACAACCCTAGTGTTTTATAAAATTATATTTTAGCCCTATACTTTTACACTTTAGTCCCTAAACTTTTCCATATTTACAAAATAATCTCTACGTTGGCTGTTTTTGCGTTTTAGCCCCTAGAACTTCAAATCTTCGTAACTTTTCACTCGTAGCTCCGATTAAAGTGATTCTTGCGCTCACGGAATCGTAGCGACGCGTACTTCCTTTTAGTAATGCTTTTATAGTCTTATTGTATGGTGTACTGTTCTGTTTCTTAGTTATTTGTGTGTTTATTTGCATGCTTGAATGACGCGACATAATTAGAAGACGATCGAAGCACGGGATTCGAAGAGCAAGAGTCGAAGATCTAATCAAGAGCAAAAAGAGAAAGAGGCAAGTGTCCTTGACGCATCTTGCACCTACTTCTTCTCTATCTGTACATTATTGCATTGCTTGTGTTAAATATGAATCCTATGTGTCATACCTTTTCCATACCTGTCCTTGTCGCTCGGGTGGAATTAGTCATAGACTTGGGTAGACTCATGCTTAGCTTGCTTTAATTGGGTTTAAGACATGCTAAATGTTAATCTTGTTAATGATCCGAGTTGAACATAATGATTATGGTTGCTTGTTAATTATTGAACATTGATTTTGGTGACGGGTGAAGGAACTATGGTCGAGGGTGTACCGGTAGTTCCATGGAATGCTATCACCCGAATCATAAGGACCGGTTCGTGGAGCGACCATCCATGTTAAACCGTACAACCACGAGCCAAGTATGGGCGCGGCTTGGCGTAGTATGCGGTCGAGACCGGTCGAGTACGCGCGATGGAGAGGGGGCTATGGCTGGTGTTATACCGGTAGCCCGGGGAGGTGTGGTGAGGAGACAAGGTCTCGGAACCATCCGGCTCAAGGGAAGGAAGCTACCCGATGGCGGGTGTACACGTCGGGTGAGTGGAAATCCTAGTGGGCGCGTACAAAGCTGGAGGAACCCGTGAACCGCCTTGGAAGTGATCTCCTGGCCACACACCAAAGGAAGTGTGTAAGTGCTTGGCCGGCACGGGCATGATGGAGGTTTTTAGTCCACCCGGCAACAGGGGATGGAATCACTTTCTCGTGGTGAATTGTGTACAACCTCTGCAGAGTGAAAAGCTGTCATGACGGCCGTGCTCACGGTCAAGAGCGGCATGGACCCTCACGCGGATTAGAGGGATGGTAATGGTTTGGATGCATGGTTCTCGGGAAGGAGACATGCGTGGTTTGGATAATTGATGGATCTGCTGGAGTTACATCACATAGTAAATAGCTCTGCTTAATTAATGAACTAGACATAGGTGCTTCTATGCCTTAAACCCTGTGTTAGCCTTTCTTGATCGGCCAATCATGTCATACTTTCCCCCACTTCGCTGAGTACGTAATGTACTCATACGTTTGTTGCCTCTATTTTTGCATCATGCCACAATTCGAAGTGAAGGTTGAAGTACATCATTCAAGGAGACGATGAAGTGGTGGTCTAGGCCTGCGGTCTTCCGGTCGACTTCTGTGGAAAGCGAAGGACGCTAACGCTTAGTATAATTTCCGCTGCAATTAATGTAATCTTTTACTTTAGACCTATGGGTACTTGATGTAAATATTTAATGAATTAATAAAGATATTATTCTTTTACCACATAATTTGTCCTGTTGCGTGAAAAATTGATCCTGGGCACGCATACGGTTGAATCCGATTTCGGTTATTGAAATCGGGTGTGACAAGATGGTATCGAGCAATATCGACCGCCGGACGCAAGCCTAGATAGAATGATCATCCCATAGGCCCTATTTTCAAAACTAGTACTCAAAATATTTTATCTATACAAAAACTCTTATTTGCCTTTTTCTAGATCTTTCCCTCAGTTGTTCCAACGAGTGAATAAATCTTATTTCTCCCACCTTACCTTTTCAAAATATTAGCTTGGAAGGTTTGTTCCGAAGAATTTGAGGAATTGGTTCTACTTGGAATGAGGGTTGACAAGTTGAAGCTTAAGGATCCTTACCCTCGTGCCAACATGAAGACCTTCGGAAGAATGAAAACTTAGGAGCCTCCATTCCCATAATAGCCACGTTAGTGACTTGATGCTTGTAGGTGTTGCTTGTATTGCTTGTGGTGTGCCTTGTTCGGATTTGGATCTTTGATTGTACGTTAGTGTGCGAGTTATTGCATAGATAGATTTGCCTTAGTTTGGGTAATCGTCCTCGCTATTCATTGTTCTCCTCTTTTTCCTCAATCTAATTCTTTATCTTTTGTGCTCATGCAAAGCCGAATCGATTTTTCTCGGATGATGGACGGAAGAATCGCAACCCTTGTTGGCAACGGTATTGATGATAAGAACAACATTCAAGACAGTTCACCCGGCACCTTCTTGGTTTCGGACAAAAGGGGCAAGATTGGAATCTTCCCACGAAAAAGGCCACGATCAGCTTCTAACAACAAACAAGCCACTGCGAAGGTACAAGCCATGGAAGTGGAAGGTACGTCAACCAAGAAGATGAAGCACATATCAAATGATGCTACGTGGGTCTTAAATGAACACCCCAAGCGCAATGAAGTTCATGAAGCTTGCTACTGCTGTCAAACGTCGTAGTCACTCATGTCTCCTACGAGGCCACCCAAAGTGAACATATGGCGCAACATCAACCCTCGAGAGAGACGAGTTTCAACATTGGTGATTTCAATGGAATTTTAACAAGGCTTAAATTTGGAGTAAATCAATGCACCCTTTGCGGTCAACGGGGTCACTACTTTGAGACTTGCCCAAAGAAGGATACAATGTGTTACAATTGTGAACAATATGGTCATTTCTCTAATCGATATCCGATGAGAAGGCTTACTGCATCGAGCTCGGATCTTGGTTGTTCATGAGAAAGGTGGAAACAGAAACGCTTAGCCACGCAATGAGTTATTGTTCACTAGAGGATCACCTTTCAAATTACTGGACTCAACAACGATTCCCCTCGGTGTGGAGAGAAGCATAAAGAATCATTTAAAGCTCAAGGTGTCCCAAAATGTGTGGTTTGCTATAGATGCAAGGAGACGGGACATTATGCTAATCGATGCCCCAAGTCCAACAAGAGGAAACATCCATAACGACCCAACAAGACATCATCAAGTCGGACAGCTAAAATAGTGAATCATGGTCCACGAGGTTCTAGTATGTGCAACAAGAGACAAGTCATAATTCCTTCCATGAATAAGTTAATTCGAGATGATTCAATCATTGTGCTTGATGATGGTCGTTGCGAATAAAGCATTGTCGTTGGTTTATTTAACTTTTATGCGTGATGGTTGTCAAATATCTCAATCATGTTATGAAGGCAAAGGGTTACTGTTATAAAGATAATGAGACTGTACGACTAAGTGGTACTTACTTTGGGAAAGATGAAATGGTGATGATTTATATCGTTGAAGGTTATGTACACTTGTAAGGAAGAGATCACCACCAACCACAACAAAGGAAACTTTAAGAAATACGTCATGTACCGGAAGTAAAGTTATGGAATTAAAGACCATCCAACGTTGGAAGAGTACCAAGGAACATATACCATCCATCCGTAGTGAGAAGTCCAAGATCACGAAAGGAACAATCACCCACCTTACCCATTTCTTGCTAGCCACGCCGAATCTCGAGGGCGAGATTCTGTTAAGGGGTAGATATTGTCACATCCCAAAATCCTAGTTTTGGAATGTTAACCATTTTTAATAAAATCCTTTATTTTCCCCCCAAAAAGAAAGCTAAATTGTTTGAATTTATAAATTTACCATAGATTTGTTTTATTGTGAAAGTATTTTATCTAATAAATGCATTTAACTTGTGAAAATGATTTATGGAACAAATATAATTAATTTATGAAAATAATCTTTGTTAATAAAATGCTTTTAATTGTGAAGATGGCTCCTTGAATAATTGCCTTTGATTTAATTTACAAACACATGTGATTTATGAAATGAATTTATTTAATAATAACTATTTTGCTTAAAGTATGTTATTTTGTTTGGAGTACCAAAGGATTTTGAATAAATAAAATGAGCTTTCTTTATTTGGTCAAGTTTTGGCTTTAAATGATATTTATAAATATTTTCTACAAATTCTCTTATTTTCTAATGTTAATTAATTAATTAATTAATTAATATAGGTATTATAAATTGAATGATTGCACCGATGCTTGAATAGGTTGCATTAAAGTTTATTGTGTGGAAAGGTTGTTTCAAAATTCAAATTCGAAATTGTTTAGAAACGGTTTAGACATAGAAGAGGGAAACAAAAATAGAAAAAAAACAAACAACGACCGGCCATGGGCCAATTCGCCTTGGCCCATCTCCTTTCCCCTCTCTCCCTGGCTCGCCCGCGGCCCACCCGGCCCAGCCCGCGCACTGAGCCCACCCTAACCCTAGCTCACCGCCACCGCGCCCCGCACGCCGCCGTGCCGCCTCGACGTCCGCGCCCAACCCTAGGGCCGCGTGCCTATAAAAGGCGGATCCCGGGACCCGCGCTCCCTTTCCCCCACTCCGCCGCCGGCCCCCGCGCCTCCGCATCACCTCGCGCCGCCGCGCATTGCCGCGAGCCTCCGCATTCCCCGTCGACCATGCGTCCCCGGCCGCCTCGCTAGCGCGCGACCCGGGACGGTGTTCCCCGTCACCCACCGCCTCGCCAAGACCCGCGCGACGAGCGAGAGGGCGTCCGAGCGAGCACGAGCCGCACCGCCGAACCACGCCACCGCCGCCTCGTCGCCGTCGAGCCCGCTCCGGCCTCCTCTACCCGCGCGCGACCCACGGTGAGGATCCCCGTGCTCCCCTCTCCATTTCCCCCTTCCGCCGCCTCGAACCCGACCACCGGAGCGCCCCACGGCGAGCTCGGGGCGCCGCCCATGGCGCCGCCGCCGCGCCAGCCACGCCGCCGGCCGTCGCCTGCCTCGCCGGCCCGCTCGCGTCGTCCGATCGATAGCCAGCGAGCTGCGATTAGATCGCACGAATCGGTACGAGCCCGGTCCACCGTGGACCAGATGGACCACGGGTCCACGGAACCCATGCGCCGGCTCACGGTTTTATTTATTTATTTTAATTCCCTTATTCCCTGGTAAATGGTAATTTTGCAAATAGACCCACGACGTTTAGTTTAACAGCGAACGAGGTCCTTATCTTTTTACATGAGTGCCCTAGGTTTATACGTATTTGCATTTTAGTCCCGCTCTGCGTCGATACTGAGGATCTTTTACATTTTAGCCCCTGCGTTTCACTAATTTTGCGCGCACGTGTTTACGTATCTAGGAAAAATTACGTGCTACCCCATGTAGTCTATAGTTAATTACGATTAGGTCCTTTACTTTATAAAATAAGCTATAGGCTTTATTTTAATTCCGTTTTGACCCTACTCTTTTGCAATATACTTCATATTTCATTTATAAATTGATTTTTAAGCCACTGAACTATTTTGTAGTAATGTTTTAGCTATAGGACCTTTTTACATAAACACCCCTAACCTTTCCTAAAATTACGTTTTAGCCAGTGTTTACTCAAATAACACTATATCTTGTACTTTTACATAAACAACCCTAGTGTTTTATAAAATTATATTTTAGCCCTATACTTTTACACTTTAGTCCCTAAACTTTTCCATATTTACAAAATAATCTCTACGTTGGCTGTTTTTGCGTTTTAGCCCCTAGAACTTCAAATCTTCGTAACTTTTCACTCGTAGCTCCGATTAAAGTGATTCTTGCGCTCACGAGAATCGTAGCGACGCGTACTTCCTTTTAGTAATGCTTTTATAGTCTTATTGTATGGTGTACTGTTCTGTTTCTTAGTTATTTGTGTGTTTATTTGCATGCTTGAATGACGCGACATAATTAGAAGACGATCGAAGCACGGGATTCGAAGAGCAAGAGTCGAAGATCTAATCAAGAGCAAAAAGAGAAAGAGGCAAGTGTCCTTGACGCATCTTGCACCTACTTCTTCTCTATCTGTACATTATTGCATTCTTTGTGTTAAATATGAATCCTATGTGTCATACCTTTTCCATACTGTCCTTGTCGCACGGGTGGAATTAGTCATAGACTTGGGTAGACTCATGCTTAGCTTGCTTTAATTGGGTTTAAGACATGCTAAATGTTAATCTTGTTAATGATCCAGTTGAACATAATGATTATGGTTGCTTGTTAATTATTGAACATTGATTTTGGTGACGGGTGAAGGAACTATGGGTAGGGTGTACCGGTAGTTCCATGGAATGCTATCACCCGAATCATAAGGACCGGTTCGTGGAGCGACCATCCATGTTAAACCGTACAACCACGAGCCAAGTATGGGCGCGGCTTGGCGTAGTATGCGGTCGAGACCGGTCGAGTACGCGCGATGGAGAGGGGGCTATGGGCGGTGTTATACCGGTAGCCCGGGGAGGTGTGGTGAGGAGACAAGGTCTCGAGAACCATCCGGCTCAAGGGAAGGAAGCTACCGATGGCGGGTGTACACGTCGGGTGAGTGGAAATCCTAGTGGGCGCGTACAAGGCTGGAGGAACCCGTGAACCGCCTTGGAAGTGATCTCTCGGCCACACACCAAAGGAAGTGTGTAAGTGCTTGGCCGGCACGGGCATGATGGAGGTTTTTAGTCCACCGGCAACAGGGGATGGAATCACTTTCTCGTGGTGAATTGTGTACAACCTCTGCAGAGTGAAAAGCTGTCATGACGGCACGTGCTCACGGTCAAGAGCGGCATGGACCCTCACGCGGATTAGAGGGATGGTAATGGTTTGGATGCATGGTTCTCGGGAAGGAGACATGCGTGGTTTGGATAATTGATGGATCTGCGGAGTTACATCACATAGTAAATAACCTTGCTTAATTAATGAACTAGACATAGGTGCTTCTATGCCTTAAACCCTGTGTTAGCCTTTCTTGGTGGCCAATCATGTCATACTTTCCCCACTTGCTTGAGTACGTAATGTACTCATACGTTTGTTGCCTCTATTTTTGCATCATGCCACAATTCGGAAGTGAAGGTTGAAGTACATCATTCAAGGAGACGATGAAGTGGTGGTCTAGGCTGCGGTCTTCCGGTCGACTTCTGTGGAAGCGAAGGACGCTAACGCTTAGTATAATTTCCGCTGCAATTAATGTAATCTTTTACTTTAGACCTATGGGTACTTGATGTAAATATTTAATGAATTAATAAAGATATTATTCTTTTACCACATAATTTGTCTGTTGCGTGAAAAATTGATCCCGGGCACGCATACGGTTGAATCCGATTTCGGTTATTGAAATCGGGTGTGACATACTTGTTAATCACCACCCTCGAAGCTGGCAAATAATAATCGGAAGGTACAAGGTGACAAAAGCAAGCTAGGTGGCGTGCACTTGTGCGTCGGAACACATGTATAGATACGGTGCATAGGTTTTATATATTCATTCATTCATGTCTTCTCTGTAGTACGTCGAGCGTCATTAAGGGTGTGTTCGTTTCCTGGGGTCTAAATTTTAGATCTGTCATATCAAAAGAATCTTATTATTTAAGAGTATTAAATAAAGTTTAATTATAAAACAAATTACGAGGCCCCTAGACTAATTTACGAGACGAATCTAATGAGGTTAATTAAGTCGTGATTAGAAGACGATTCTTGTAGCATCACTTTAGCAAAATATAGATTAATTAAGTTCATTAGATTCATCTCGAAAATTAGCACCAATCTGTCAATAGGGTTTTATCATTAAATTGATCGAAATATTCATAAATAATAAGATTCTCTTTGATGTGACGAGTGCTTAAATTTTAGAGGGGAGAAACGAACACACCCTAAATTAGTGCTCCGGTCATAGTAGTTACTAAATGTGACGCTGGGCGTATCCTATCAGTTGGTTTTCGGTCGTATTCTCACACATAAGGCACAAAACCAACCACTCGACTGCCACGATCGACCAGGCTTGCACGACAAGAGAGTAGAAGAGTGGCTTTACAAAATCATCTGGATTTCGTCGCTAACAAACGAAGAGGCAACCGCTCACATGGCATGGGTCAGCCCAGCTTGTTGCCACCTTCCATACATGAGAAATGAGATCCAAATTTCCCAAGCATCATATTTTGCGTTAAGTTCCATACAAATAGCAAAAGTGTAATTGTGCTAGCTGCACCTTTAGCGTGCTCTTTCCCCACCACATGCGAAGCATTGCTTGCCCGTCACCTCAGCTGCCTGCACGCTCGGGACGACGCGAAGGCCAGCTGGCGGGTCATCACATATTCTGCTGACGAAGAATGAAAACCCGTAGCTAAACTGTACTCCCTCTATCCCTAAACGTAGAACATTTTGGAATTTGAATTTTTACTGTAAATGTAGGGCGTTCTGTAGATAAGAGAACCTCTAGGGTTGGTGGGAGAGTTAATGAATGGGTGGATGAAGGTAAAAAATGAAGGGTATAATAGTCTTTTAACAGATTGACTAATTTCATGTTTGAATGCTTGAAAGCGCTATATTTAGAAAGCAGAGGGAGTAGCATGCAGAGTAGTTTTGCGATACTATGATCATAATGAAACCGACACGGTTGATTGACAGTCTAGGTACTGGGATTCGTAGTTTTTCCGGGGACATACTGTGTAACTACTGCGTACTACTTACGTAGCATTTTCCGGTAGCTAGTACAGAATTGTAGTTACCCGTCAATTTCGCACGCCATGTTTCACTTACAAGCTAGTATATACATACAACAATTACAGTACTGCAGCTATCTGCCATCGCCGATAACGATGCTTGAGTATATGTTTGGGCAATGAATAATAGAATAGCGTCACCGATCACCTCGTT
Organism: Chloris gayana; assembly: GCA_031894775.1. Classification (NCBI taxonomy): domain Eukaryota; kingdom Viridiplantae; phylum Streptophyta; class Magnoliopsida; order Poales; family Poaceae; genus Chloris; species Chloris gayana. The sequence continues at coordinate 28,007 of JAUNZO010002298.1, forward strand.
GCTGTTGTACCTGCGCCAGTACCCGCAGCTGATTTGCGCGATCGAATCTGTAACCGTAAACATTTGGAGCCAATGGATCTGCTAATAACCTACAGGAAGAGGACATGTAAACCACTGTTTGGCCGATCCCTGTCGCACAGGGCGCTGACACCACTGCTTCACTGCACGGCGGTTGTCTTAAATCGTCGTCACTTTTCAAAACAACAGTAGCTAGATCAGTGCGTTGCTGAAGCAGCTGAGCTGTGCTAGCAGAAGATTATCCAACACTAGTACTGGTTGTAATTAGTACTCCTATACTGTGTGGTCACCTGCTGGAATAGTCGTCATATGAATGCTTTACGTGATTGGAGTCCTGTAACTTGCAGGCAGTACACTTGTAATTTTCGAGACATTATGCTGAAGATGCAGTTAATCTGCAACGACCCCTACGTACCGTTGGGACACACGAGCTATTAAGTTAGGTGGCATGTTTAAGCAGGTTGCATTTAGGGTAGGAATTCTCCAGCCTCTTTCCAGTGACCCACGTTGATCCCCGGATCTCTACCAGATTGCACACTGCAGGGCTGCTGGCACGCACCCATGCATGTGCATGTGGCGCGGTACATAATGTACTACAGCCCGAATCAATTTTGTCAGTATCTTTTGACTGAGAAAAAACAGAAACAAGTTTTGATACTCTCTCCCAGGTAGTCCGTGAACAGGCAGTGGAATATGATTGCCCCCTACTATACTGCATTAGGAAAAAAGCACGGCCATGTGGGCTTGGGATAATTTAGGCGCATTCTCATTGTTGACATTAATCTTATTTTTTAAAATCAGCATCTGATCCCCAAGAACGTGACCCGGGGCCAGACGGCGGCGTAGGAAATGCTGATAGGCGCAAATCAATGCGAATTTAGTAGTGGCGGCCCCGTCAGGAACAGAGCTTTGCGTCGTGGCGCTGTGCAGGCATGTGTTTCGGAGTCAAGCCTCCTCAAGCGCACACCTGACGCCACCAAGCTATGTCGCCGCCTCGATCTGAGTATACTACTCCGGAGTACACTAATTGGTTTGCCAAAACGCTTCTTAATTTGATTCTACTTTTATATTGCCGGTGTCAGTGCGCGCGCCGCGTGCGTCACGGAACTGTTTCATCGTCGTTTCGACGAAGACACCGGGACACGCTACGACGTTGTGGCGCGAGTGTAGTTTAATCGTGTTTGCTGACAGTTTGTAGCAGAGCTTTACGATTATGGCAAGCAAGCACATGTGAGACAGGTGGGCAACTAATGGTCTGGCTCTCGGCTTCACGTCGTGGCGTACGGGTTGCAAGGCAGCTAGCAACAGCGCTTAACTGCTCTAAGAGTAGCTAGTAGTACTCTAATGCTGTGGCTTGGATTACACGTGGGTGGGCTCCGTGCTTGTCTGGAGCTGGGGATCCTCATGAACGCAAGTTGACAGCAGCGACGGATCAGGGCGAGGCCGAGTGCGGCAGGGGCCAGCGCCGCGCCATTGCCGCTGCGGATTATCATCCATCAGTGGCTACATGGGGCCGGGAATATTCAATGGATTTGGTCCATTTGGATTTTGGTTGAACGGAGGATATGTAGCCGGATCTATCAAGCGATGAATCATGAACGGTTCGACAATTGCTTTGCAGTTGCACCCACTCCTTTTTTGTGTAGGCGTACTGTGTTGTCCAAATTTCTCTGGCAGCTAAATTTTTCAGCGGCATACCTCCGCAACGGTGAGAAACCCGTCTGAACTCGGAAGAACCACCGGATAATTAGGCTAGCCAAGGCCAACCTTTAACGAGGCTCACTCAAGTGCGTAGTCCCGAAGGACGAGTAGATCCACCGGAAATGCTCCACGAGCAAATCAAACAGTCCCGGCATCTATGGGCACACAGGACACAGCTGAGATAAGCTGAATGCTCCCTATGCATGCACCCAATAATTGAAACCTGTGGGCACTGGCACAGTAGCCCGTGTATGATCCTAAGCTACAGGGCCCGGTGTTGAATTGCTCAAAGTATTGATACTTGTACTGGAGTCCACGGCTCCAATCATCTTTGAACAGAGTGTGGATCCTGTTCGAGTTGACCCTCCTATTAAAACCTGCACATTGACGTACAGTCGAGAACAGAAAAATCATTTAAGAGTTTCGAGCGAATGGATTACTATACTAAAAAAACCCCAACTGCACGTTCATGGGATCACGTGCAGGTTGGAGAAACGGATTAACTAAGCGTGATAAGCGTAACAAAGTCTGAACTGCACGGAACAAGTGTGCCGACATGTGGAATAGTTGAAACTGCTGGTGAAGAGACCGGGCCTTGCAGAAGAAGGCATGGCCATCGATCACCACGGCGACAGACTTTCTTGCGTGCATGTGCGGTCTCGTGAACTTGGGGTACGTTCGTTTGCTGGGTCTAAATTTTAGAAGCTGTCAGCATAAAAAGAATCTTATTATTTAAGAGTATTAAATAAAGTTTAATTATAAAACAAATTACAGGTCCCTAGACTAATTTATGAGACGAATCTAATGAGGTTAATTAAGTCATGGTTAGAAGACGGTTACTTGTAGCATCACTTTAGTAAAATATAGATTAATTAAGCTCATTAGATTCGTCTCGAAAATTAGCACCAATCTGTCAATAGGGTTTTGTCATTAAATTGATCGAAATATTCATAAATAATAAGATTCTCTTTGATATAACAATGCTAAATTTTAGAGGGAGGAAACGAATACACCCCAAGGCTGCTGCTGCTGCCGTGCTCATCTCTGTAGCAGTCGTGGGTCGACAGTTCCGCGACTTTTTCACCCTCGCTTTTGTTGATTTCCGATTCTCTCTGTCAGTTTGAACCTTGGATGCCATTTTTGTACTCCAGGATTTTACTGCAAGCAGGAATAACCTTTCGACAGGGGCACGACTGCAGTCGGGTGAGGTGAGGCTTGTGGCTCCCGTCGTCCGTGCATGCATGCACGCTCATCATCATCATCCCCCGCCATGCACCACTCCCACATGGCGGCCAACTGTTTCGGGCGAGCGCGATTCGCTGCGGCCGGCCGCATGATGTGCGGCGCAAGCTTCGATCCGTCTCTGACCGATCCGCGTGCCATCATTTCAAGTGCCAGCCCCGTGTGGGCCGGCATCTCTCGGTGGAGCAGGCGCAGGCGGCTTCGTAAACGACGGCGGCGATCCTCGTCGCCGGAGCGATCATGGCGCGCTTGTCCCTACGCGTCGTCCTCGTGGTTACCCTGGTCCAGATCAGCACGTACAGTGGTTGAGGCGGACGTCCATGCGGAGGGTGATCGGGTCGAGGTTGGCCGCCGTACATGTTGTTAATTTCGTGATCGCATCCGTCCATTCAACCTGGCCCCGGCGCGACTAGTCTGCCTTATCAATTATCATCATCACGAGCCGGGAGAGACTGCCGCTTAACGTATTGTTAGATTCTGATCCCCGCACGCATCTAATCCACCTTGCAGGATTACTTTGTAATTCCAGTTTTTGTCTCTATCTCCCGGCCGCCGCGAAAACTACAGCGGGGACGGCGACGCGCCCGGCATCGCGCACGTTCACACGCACCCCAGCCGGGCCGCCGGAAACACAGCGCGGAGGCTGCCCCCGTACGTCTCCTGTTCAAGGGTACACGACACGATGATCGGAATATGGAAAACGTCCGCAGTAACTGACAAGTGCACGCAAGCTGGCAGATAACAAAATCTTCCCTGCAATACTCTAGCGCGCCATAATGAAGATGGCTCTCGCTGAAAGGAACATCATCGACGTTGATGAGCATGGTCAATAACCCGCCACATGTGCATTCCCGAAATTTCCTTTCCGGCAAACAGCTACTCTCTTCCGTCGTCCCTGTCCGTAAAGACACGGAAAAACAAACACTTCGCTGTCGCGGTAGCGACACCAGAAAAAAGTCCAAGGCTCACCGGACGGGGGAGGGAAACTGGAAAGCAAGTGTTATTCCGGACCATGCACGCCGCGCCCGGCCGGTGGACCGAGAGAGAGACGCTTTGTTCGCTAGCACTCTCGTACGCCTACCGCGGCGTGGTAAGCACGCAGCCACGCACGGGCGATAACTACTACTCCACGGGACACGGACAGGGACGAAACGCAGCGGCAGGTGTGGCGACCGACGGCGACGCGACGAGTTGTCTTCCCCGGCCGTTCCCGTCACGCCTTGTTCGCCGGTCCCTCTCGCTCGCTCCCCCCGCGTCGCCGTCACCGCTCCGCTCCGATCCGGACGGATATGTAGACGGCCATCCAATCCGGTTCAAAAGCGCTCCGCAACGTACTTATCTCCCTCTCTTTGATTGATTCTTCTTCGCCACTGTTACGTTCCACTCGTGCATTTGACGCGCCGCGTAGCTTTCCGGCGAACGGCTACCCGAATTCGTGTGACCCGCCATGTGCCTGGCTTGGTCCGGCACGGCTCTCGCGTTGTGTTATTATTATTCCCAGCAAGACTGGCTGATCGGGAAACAGTCCCGCCCGTACCGCCGCTGTTCGTAGGTCGTACTCCTCGCCTACTCGATCTGTAGCGGCAAAGCGGTCGTCGCACATGGCACGGAAACTCACGGGCGCGGGGAGCAGCAAGCGTCCTGCGTTCTCCGTGTCGGTCGCGTCGACGACCCACGCCACGCGGGCACGGCATCTCGGCTAAAAACACGTGGCTACAGGGCGATCACGCTAAAATTGATGACGGGTTAACGGCGGGACGTGGCGGTAATGCGGTCAGCGTCTCCGTTTTAATATTCGAGACGTCGCCGCTCGGTGTCCGGGCGGCGCACAATTGCCGATCGTGTCGCGACACTGCAGCGAGAGCGTGACCTGGGAGCCCCGGAAGCTGGGACACGCCACTTGCACTCGGCCGAGTCCTCTCGCGTCGCGGTCGACCAGCAGTGCGCGACGCCGACGGCATCCGGTGAGCAGTTGCACGGCCTGCTGGCGGAAAAGCATGGGCATCGAAAGCAAGCAATGGAGACCGAGCGCGAGACGACACCGCGACCCGATCTTGGCGTTGTTCTCGCAGGCGATTCAGATGCGCGCCACTTGCGTTCTCGGGCCCCCTGCTGCCCGGGGCTACAATACTCCAATACTACTACGAGTATCTGCTTCTCGGTGCTGGCGGTGACTGCTGCCATGTTGTCTGTCTTGCTTAATGCCGTGATGGTACGTAGATAGCCGATGGCGATGGGGATGGCTTAAGATGGACTGGCGCGGAGGGGTAGAATGCCAAACCGGCCACTCGTTCGCCTGTGGCGGTCGAGCACGTCTCCTTCATCTTGTGGTTACCTGCAACTGACCAACAAACACTTGGGTCACGACTAGACTAATTAATCAGTCCCGGAGAAGAAAATTCGGATGCTGATACAGTGCCCACGTCTTACCGCCGTAAAGTTTACGAAGAGCTAGTCTTACAGCATGGATTGACTAGTGTATCAAGTGGGAGTAGGATTCAGGTCGCGATTACCAGTGTGACTCGAAGAACGTGACATGGGCGAGAGAGCAGCAAGGTGCACGGGGGTGCCCAAGGGCTGTTGTCTCGTGGTTACTGATCACCGTCTGTCCCTTGGGTCGGTGAAAAAATATTCTAGGGCCGCATCGCATCGTGCCATACCCGGGCCGCACGTCCAGTGCACAGCGTGCCTTTTCAGGCTCGCTATGCGCTGCGCTGCCCCATGGACAATGACTTTTAACAATGCCGCCGCAAGAGGCCACCCATTTCGGGCACAACATAGCACTAGAGCAGTCAGCAAGCCGTAGAGCGTAGAGGCACTGATTCCCGCTGACGCATGCACGCGCCACTCTGAACCACTCACGCAATCCATAAGCAGTGAAACAGTCACTCACGCTGAAAAATACTGTACTTATTTCTTTTCTAAAATTAAGTACAGTAGTATATCGATAACATTTTCAAGCAAATTGCAGGCACATTGAGGGTCTATTTGGGACGAAAGAATTTCACACGAACCAGTTTGGAAACGTAATCATATTTTCGTGTTTGGCGAAGGAACCCTTGGTTCCTTTCCCGAGGAAACGAATCGCCATCGATGCATGCTCATTTAAAAGGAATCAAAGAAAATCCACTGCAATCTAAGGGAAATTTCCCTTCATTCTCTTGCTCTCCCCTCCAACGGCTGCTCTCTCCTTTTCCCTACTTGGTCAGGTGCATGTGTCGGAGCTGTCAGTATTATCGCTAAGGCCAGTCTCAATGGAAGTTTCATGAACATAATTACCAAAAATGACACATCATCTAAAGTTGTTTGAAACTTGAATGAAATACACATCTCTCAATGCATAGTTTCATCTATTATTGTTTTCTAGGTTACATGCAAGACACAAGATGTCTAGGTAACTCGTGTATGGAGAGTTTCATCCTCATAAAACTATTTCACCTCTCTTCTCATTAATACACTGCCACATCATCAAAAAATACTTACATGACACTCTATTTATTAGTCCCACTTCCAAATTAAAAATAGTGAAAATAAGTCAAATGATATGCACACCTTTATTTATGAGCTAATCCATTAATAAACGCATTGGGCTTAGCAAATGCCATACATGAACTAAGAGCGTCTCTAAAGGTAGAAACAAGCACTAACTCTCTACGTTATCTAAGAGTCATCTAAGAGTTCATATTAACTCTAAAGTAACAATTGGAAGCACATGTCGATTGCCTCAATAAATGTTAGAGGTTGCCTCTTGAACAAGAGCTAGCAATCTTCTCTCTCTTCTTTTTCTCTAATAAATAATTCTAAGAGTTAGCTAAGAAAAAATCATTGGGATGCTCTAAACAGATTTATAAAGCACACATAATTCTAGGTTGCACGGGGTTTTATACTTACCTTCTAAAGATTTATTTAATTATTGTACTATTTTTTCTACATTTCTTGTTCCTCCATCCCGGACACTTTAAATTCTCAAATCCCACGATTGGATTCATGTGATTTTCTCACGTTTCAAATTCACGTGTCTTCTCGATTCCCGTGTTTTCCCCCTATTTCCCTCGGTTTCATTCATCCGTTTCAAACAGAGCCCGAGTAGGAAGTAACATATAAGGCCTGCTTTGGAACTCAAGAATTGTGGTGGAAAGATTGAAGGGATTGAATTTAAAGTTCGAAGGAAATAATTGCATGTGTAACCTTTAGAATGAAGGATTGGTTCATAAGAAATTTTGGAGGATATGAAAGTTTCCTCATCATTTGGGAGGAATTCTAGCATTAGCTCCAACCTCATGTTAAATTTCCGTGAAAGTTTGATGGCACATGATATCTCTCTCTCTCACACACACACTCACACCCACACACACCATGACCTTGAAATTCTTGTGTTTCTTCTCGTGGCATATCCAAACAACTTGTACGAGCAATTTATGTGTTTTTTATTCTATAGGATTCAAGAACATATGTAACTTCAATCCTACGTTTTTTCTATTCCTAATTTTTTAGAATCCTAAATTATAAAGGAGCCCTTATTCTAACGAAAGCAATTGTGCTACTTAGTACTACCTCTATCCCATTGAAAGTGTCGTTTCGTTTTCAAGAAGTCAAATCTTTTGAACTTTGACCATAAATATATGAAAATTTATAAATATTTATTTAATATAATTAGTTTTATTAGATAGATAATATAATCTACTTTCATAATCAACTTATTAGTAATATTTTTAAAAAATATAATCAAAGTTTAAAAAGTTTGACTAGCACGGATACCATAGCGACACTTTCGATGGGACGGAGGGTGTAATTATTTTTTGAAGGAACGCTACTTAGTAATTATAAATAGTACTCTTTCTTTGTTCCTTTCTAAACAGAAAATGACGTGTATTAGGAGTCGTAAAATGATACTCCCTCCGTCCCAAAATATTTAGCATTCTAGCACCATCTAATTTTCTCAAAATGTTTGGCGTTCTCACTTCCCGATGTACCTTTTCCTTTTCCCAACACATCTCTATCTCTATCTCTCTCATTCTCGTTTTCTCGCGCACCTACTTTTACCAACTTTTCTTAATCCCCGTGCCCACTCCTACAATGCCAAACATAATGGGACGGAGGGAGTACAAAAAACGTTGTTGTAGGGCCCGTTCGCTTTCCCCTCTAAAGCCCGAAACTCTCTAAAATTTAGAGCCCAGGAAACGAACGGGCCTCTAAATTTTAGAGGGCTCCGACCTTTAGAGGCCTCTAAACCGAAGAGGGGGAGGGTATCTAAAACCCCGCATCCGGGACTGCCCCTCCCACCTACCACCTTATCCACTCGGAGTCTCGAGCAGCAGCTAGGGTTCTTCGCCCGCGTCGCCCGGAGTCGCTTGGCCGCCGCCGCCGCGCGCGCAGCCTACTTGCTCCGCCACCCGCCGCACGCCGCTAGGGTTGTTCGCCCGCGCCGCGCGTTCTTTCTCTCGTTTCCCCTGCTCCACCACCGGCGGCGACCAAAGATTTCCCCGTCGCCTCCGACGTCGTCCTGGCGTCCACGCGCCGCCGCCGCATCCCCCGCTTCGGTCCGTTCCTCGCCACGAGTGTTGCTCCTCAAGCTCGCTCGATCCGGTCCGCGTAGATCTACTAAATCCCCCACCATCCCATCGGATCTCGCCGCCGTAGGCACCCGCCATCGTCAGGCAAAGCAATCGTCCCCGTTGGTGGAAGAAGTTAGCAAGCAACTTCTCCTCCTCCATGGACGGGTACGATGGCCACGGGTACGGGGAGATGGCACCCGAGACTTCTTCTCGGAGCCGGATCCATTCTCGCCGCCTCATTCCGTGCCCGGCGCCGAAGGAGGCCGTCGGAGTTCGTCGAGCGGGTTGGGTTCCCGCCAAACTTCGAAGGCCTAGATCTCAACTCGCGATCCACCGGCTTCCCGACTTTGGGGCCTACGAGGACTTCCTTCAAGGCGACGGCCCTTTCGGAGGCAGCCTTGGCTTCGGCACCGGAGCACGTCCGAGATCCGGTGGCCCGGCCGCCTTGCCTCCACAGGGCGCCGCGCGGTGGCTTGTCGCGGTGCCCAGCACCGCGGTCCACCGGCGTAGCTCCCGCCGCGGCGCCGGCCGTGGTGCCCGCCGCGCGAAGGCTTCGAGCGCTGCGCAGAGGTTCTCGTCGTGGGAGGGGCGGCCCTAGTCGAGCAGCCCGTGGAAAACAGATTGTTGAAGACGATGGGACGCCCGAGGTATGTGCTCCGTTCGCAAGCATTGTTTGTTGTACCAACTTTCCCATCTAATACGATTAGGAATTCCATGAAATGTAGCAGTTTGATAGGGCTAACTCGGAACACAAAGAATACCTATAAACCGTGTGAAATTATTGTGGAGCAAAAGCGTCGTGGTAACTACATCAAAGGCGCGATGCACAATCGGGCTTACAATCAAGTTGTAGAGAGCTATCAAGCTAAAACAGGGTTCGAGCATACAAAGAGTCGATACGCAATGTACTAAGCCAACCGAAAACCATTTATGGGTACTCGCAACTACTTAAGGAAGAAATCGGGGCTTGGAGCTAGGCCCGATGGATGGCCTCGCTGCAACGGCTTCGTGGTGGGACGATGAGCTTTCGGTGCGTTCATCCTTTTCCACATACTTAAATTTTATTTCCTATCCACCGTATACGTAGCAGGTCTTTGATAGTCCAAATGTGCTCATTTTTCATGCGTGAAGGCGCCCCGGATTGCAAGAAGTTCAAGCATGGCCCGCCATGCTAGATGAATTATTTCATGGCGTCGTTGTAGATGGCTCAACCGCTTACCTCCCTGGTCAAGTAGAAGAAGAGGAGGAGGAGGAAGAAGAGGAGGAGGAGGAAGAAGATGATGACATCCAAACCGAAGAGCCGGAGCTGCCCTTTGAGAACAGTCCCGCCACATCGGTAGCCGCAAGAGAGGGAGCAGCACAAGCAACTCGCTACAAGCCCCGCGAAGAAGAGCAAGAGCCCTATGGTTCGGGTTTTTCGAACATTCTAACCTGCAACAATGCCGCCCACGAGCAAAAGATGCACTTGATGCAATCGCAGGTCTCAGCTCGCTCAGGAAAGCAAGAAGAGCCAGCAGGAACAATCGCACGCCAACATGAGTCTAGTGAAGCAAAGGGCCCTCGAAGCCGGAGTGCGCAAAGGCAGTAAGCAGTGGATGATGATAAGGGACCTTGCGAAGATTCGGGGTGGATCGAATTGTTCCCGGAGATCGAAGACCCCCAAGAAAGAATTGAATTCTCGAACAACTACGTCGACGCATTCTAGAATTGATCTTTCATTGCCTTTCTCATGTCATGGCACTTTCTTAATTATTTGTTTGTGGACAATATTTGTGTATGAACATTTGTTTGTAATAATTAGAATGCTCCTGTTGACTTGTGGTATGCCATGTATGCGTTGGTGAACCGAACGTCCATTTATTCGTACTTGAGTGTTTTACTTCTTTGTCTGCCATTTCATGAAACCCTAGAATAATTTTCAATTACTTCAAAGATTTACTGATTTTTGTTATTATTTGCAGATTGATGAGGAAGAAAGGCTTATGAAGGCTTGGCAACAAATTATTGATGATGATCAGGAGCAATTCAATCAGCAGCCTTCCGCTACTCATGTACGGTATGATGCACGACCTCCAACACTACAACAAAACACCTAGGATTAGAGAGCAGTCCGCCATTGAGAAAATCCATATGTTCTTATCGGATACACATCACAGTCGCACCATGTTTAGAATGAGCCCCGAGTTGTTCTATCTTCTCCATGACACATTAGTACACTCATATGGTCTTGAATCATCAAGCAAGAGTACAAGCATAGAAGCTTTAGGAATATTTCTTTGGATGGTAAGAAGTCCCCAACCTTTTAGACAAGTAGAGACCGTATTTGGGAGGTCCCTAGATACAGCTTCCCGTAATTTTTCAAAGGTCCTAGAGTCTCGTTGTTGCCCTTGCAGCGAGATATTATTAAGCCTCGTTGACCCCCAATTCAGCACCATCCACCCTAGATTACGAGAGAATAGATTCAAGGGAGTTTTCAACGATTGCATAGGGGCCATTGATGGAACACATGTTGAAGTAACCGTACCTTCAAACTGAGTTCCTCGATACTTGAACGAGAAAGGGAAGACCTCCCAAAATGTACTTGGCTGTTTGTGACCTGGATATGAGATTCATCTTTGTGCTTGCCGGGTGGCCCGGGTCGAGTTCATGACATGCGAGTATTCACCGATACGATGACAAAGTTTGGCGACAAGTTCCCACATCCACCGGAAGGTAGTACTATTCATTTCCTTGTGGATGAGTAGTTTGTTGTTTAATTTGAATGCAATGAAACAAATGTGACATTATTTTCTCGTTTATGTTGCAGGCAAATACTACTTGGTGGACTCGAGGATACCCAAATAGACCGGGGTACCTAGCACCTTACCGAGGAACGAAGTACCATATTCGGGAGTATCGATTGGGAACCGGAGCAAGAGGTATGAAAGAAACATTCAACTATGCGCATTCTTCTATTAGAAATGTAGTAGAGAGGGCATTTGGAGTCCTCAAGCAGTAGATGGAGGATGCTATATGGTGTTCCAAGTTATTCGATTAAGAAACAAAGCAAAATTATAGTTGCTGCAATGGCTCTTCACAATTTCATAATCCAAGTATGGTAACCCGGATGAGGAGTTTGCCTCCTTGGAACCAGAACAACAGGTGCAACGAACCTAGTGTGGTTCACCAGGAGGGCTCCTCAATTGATGTTGATGCAATAGAAGGAGAGGATATGAGCATGAATGCATTTCGAGATCAGGTTGCTCATGCTTTGTACTACAATTAATACATATCGTTTTGCTGAGTGTATGTTGGTAATTGGACAAGCTATTTTTTGTTAAGGTTTTTTTAATGTTGAACACTGTCATGTTACTTTTGTAACGATTTTTTGTTAATGAGTTGTGTCATGATTGTTTTGTATGATCAATTGGCAGATATATGGCCATGTTCATCCCTTACACATGTAGGGGCAAAAATGACATTTTCCCTGTTTCTAACACTTTTTAGAGGGGAAAACGAACAGCCCCTCTAAAATTTAGAGTGTCCCTTCTTTAGATGGTAGTTTTGCATTTGCTATCTAAACCTTAAACCCCAGGGAAACGAACGGACCCGTAAAATCATATGCGCGTGATCTGCTGGCACCGCGCATTGCTCGCACGTCAATCACTGCGCCTGTGCAGAAACCAGCAAGCCACAGCGCCAGCAGAACACATGCTTGGGTCCGAAAGTCCACTGTAGCGGCCAGCCAGGCAGCTATTCTTGGGCCTCCTCCCGCTATCTCATCAGCTGATCAGCTCTGATAATCTTTGGCGCAGTTGGTACGACGTGCAGCCATGATGAGAGTCTGGGCAGCAGGTGCAGCTGACCCCACACCCATGCACCAGAGTCCAGGCCAGAAGCAACAACACAAGGCTGGCTGCTGCTGCTGCTCGTGCCTCAAGTCCTCAACTCCCTTCACACCATCCATGGATGGATCCCAGCGGCAGGAGGGACACAGAAAAAGCGAAAGGCAAGAGTACAGCCATCGATCCAGCAGCAGAGACAGACGCAGGCGGAGGGACCAAGCAAGTGGTTGGGTGGGTTGATGGGAAAGAGGGAGGAGGGATGGGACGTTGAGATCCGTGGGACGGGACTGTACTGTCGGCCCGGGGGCGCAGGGATCTGCAGTCGCAGTGGCTTGTGCGGTGCACAACGCCTCAAAAGGTGCTGCGAGGCGTACGGATAGTGGCACCGAAAAGGGCAGGTCTACCCTGGAGAGAGAGAATGTGTGGGGGCGGAGTGGCACACTGGCAACCGCCTCGTGTCCCCACCGTTTGGGCCCGTTCAAGGTTGCCGCCGTTTGGTAAAGATCCGAACTTTTTTTAAAAAATAATCATTTTTTATCTAAAATTTTTAAAAAAATCACCCTAAACTAAATTTTCAAGTTCTAGACGTTTTTGTCACGCCATTTTACATGACGTGATCACTTAATGAATCACGACATATAGAATGGCGTGATTGTTCCACGTCAGCATCGACCGCCAGCGTCGAAATCGGCGTAGATCGAGCTTGACTCTAATCACGCCAATCTATATGGCGTGATTGATAGGTCAATCACGCCAAATGAGTCGGCGTAATCAGAACTTAGTGATTTTTAGCCGAAGCTAATGCACATGAAGGACAATTGAATCACGCCAAATGAAATGGCGTGATTAAGTAAGGATATCACGCTATATGAGATGGCGTGATTCCCTTCTCTCTCTAAATGTCGCTTTCACTGATGTCATACGACATCATCAAGTTAAAATTTTAAAAAAAACTCTATAAACTCTACATACAATGTCGGATTCGAATTCTGTTTTCACCATTGTGTTCTACATGACAAAACAAACAAAACTAGATCCCACTTGCATATGTTTCGAAGATTTCTTTTCATAATATAAATTACTATCTAATATATGGTGAAATTTAGGTTATTAAAAAAAATCTTCAAAACATATGCAAGTGAGATCTAGTTTTGTTCGTTTCTTCGTGTAGAATGCAATGAGTGAAAGCGGAATTCAAATCCGACATTGTATGTAGAGTTTATATAGTTTTTTTAAAAACCTCGATGATGTCACACGACATCAACCGAAAGTGACATCTAGGTGAGAAGAGAGAATCACGCCAACTCATATGGCGTGATTCCTTTATCAATCACGTCATCTCATTTGGCGTGATTCAATTGTTCTTTGTTCCCATTCGCGACATAAAAAATTACTTAAGTTTCCGTCACGCCCGACTATTTGGCGTGATTGGACTATCAATCACGCCAATCAAGTATGGCGTGATTGGGGTCAACCTCGATCTACCCAAAAATCCGACGTGGCTGACGACGCCGACGTGGCCATAATCACGCCATGTCATCCGGCGTGATTCATTCGAGTAATCACGCCGGATTACATGGCGTGATCAAAAACGTCTAGATCCTAGAAATTTAGTTTTGAATAGTTTTTTTGGAATTTTAGATTAAAAACGATTATTTTAAAATAAAAATTCGTAAAGATCCTGCAATCCACAGCTGGATGCCACGTCAAATCATCTTCCGGAACGAGAACATACCCGGGCAATAGCCAGTCACGCATTGCTCAACTTCAAATTCGTCGGCAATGTCGGCGGAAGGTTTTGTTCTGGTAAACCGAATCCGATCAAGGTAGTAGGAGTACGTTGAATAGAGGAGGTCCACAGGGTAACATGCATCGCTGTTGACCAGACCTTTACTACTATTCGTAACGAGCAATGATCGGTGTCAAGATCGGACATTCTAGTACTGCAGCATCGACACAGACCCGATGCCTTTGAATGCGCCCGATCCGGCAAGCACGAGATGCATGCACCGCCGCATGAGTTGCAACTGTCGGACGTACGAGCACTGTAGCGTGTGGCATTGTGTGGACTGCCTTTACTCGCGCAGGCACGGTGCCGTGGATGCGGCCGGAAGGAGGGACCGCGCAGGACGCAGAGGCAGGAAAGCGGCAAAGGTCACCGCGGACAGTTGCGTTGCCATCGCGTCCGCCAGGATCGATCCGGCTAGGTAGCTGCCCGCTCCCGACGCCGCGGTCCATGCCCATCATCATCGTTATCGCTAGTACTATACGGGTAGCCGACTAGCCGTACATGACGCTACGGGCTGTGCCTGTACGCACCTCGAAACGAGACGACGCAGCAGGGAGGGCCAGCCATCAATAACGCGTGTCAAGGCGCTGTGCGCGCACAGTCCTCGTCTTTCTTTTCCGCCCTCTCTATAGCAGGGAGGGCCAGCCATCAATAGCGCGTGTCAAGGCGCTGTGTGCGTTGGATCCAAGGGACATGTGGGCGACCCCGCCGCGGACTGTGCACGGGATGGCCAGGGGTCAGTCGCGCCACGCCACGCCACGCCACCGATGTGAAGCCGCTCCGACACTGTTCGCGCCACCCGAGATACCGATCCGTACACGCAGCAGTGGTGCGTGTCGCGCGGCCTCATGCCGTTCATGCACTGGCGCGGCAGCGGGCGCGGGTGGTGTCCATCCCCTACCTCGGGCCCGTGAACGACGCCGTGTCGGGCTCCGATTCGCAGCAGGAGACGACGCCGATGCCGGAACACTGCTTCCGTGCATGCACACGCACCGTCGGTGCACAGTCAAGCGTATGCGCCTAGTAGTCCCACTGTGCCACCCACGAGTGGTGTCGCGTCGTCGTCCATTCGATTGGGTGATGCGCACGGTCACGGACCGGCAATGTACCCATCTGCTGAATGGACACGGTGGACCGGCAATGTACCAGCGACTGTTTGCATCGGTACCACAGCGCGGACAGACTGCCGTTATTAGTAAGGCCTGTTCGTTTCCTGCCCTCTAAAATTTAGTACTCGTCACATCGAAGAGAATCTTACTATTTATCAATATTTCGATCAATTTAATGACAAAACCCTTTTACAGATTGGTGTTAATTTTCGAGATGAATCTAATGAGCTTAATTAATCTATGTTTTGTTAAAGTGATGCTACAGTAACTGTCTTCTAATCATAACTTAATTAACCTTATTAGATTCGTCTCGTGAAATAGTCTAGAGACCTGTAATTTATTTTATAATTAAACTTTATTTAGCACTCCTAAATAGTAAGATTTTTCATAATGTGACAGCTATAAAGTCTAGAGCCCCAGGAAACGAACACACTCTAAGGCCCCGTTCGTTTCCACCCTCTAAAATTTAGATATCGTCACATCAAAGAGAATCTTACTTATTTAAGAAGATCTTTTATTAATTTAATAACAAAACCTATGTCGCGCCCCTTCTAATTTGCGAGACGAATCTAATGATCCTAATTAATCTATGTTTTACTACAGATGATGCTATCAGTAAACATCTTCTAATAACACTATAATTATCCTCGTTGGATTCGTCTCGTGAATTAGATAGGGGTCTGCAATTAGTTTCGAGATTGAAACTTGTTAAGACTTCAAAACGATAAAAATCTCTTCGATTTGATCCCTCTAAAAATTAGATAAGGGAAACGAACAGGCCCTAAGATCGTGATCGATCGCGCTGCATTATGGGGCGAGATCGCGACGACCGTCCCCGCCGGTGGATCGATCGGGGACCCGCACGCCACCGCGGGTAGTGGACCCGGTAACTGGGTCAGCCCGGGCAGCACAGTACGGTGTGGGGGCGGGTGGACAAACGGACGACGGAAACGTCCGTTCCACATCAAGCCGGGGTGGCCGGTGCCTGTTGGCGCCGTATCGCGGTGGGCGCCCCATCCGTCCCGCGCTGCTGTGGCGGGCCCCGGGCCCTGATTCCTGAGCCGCGATCTACGGGAACGCGCGTAGGGCCGGCCGGCGCTCGAGTGCGGGCCGTGGTGCAGCGGCGGTAGGCGTGGCACTTATTGGTACGACTGCCGTGTGTTTGTTAGCCCCAGC